>OU342778.1:0-5000 GCA_910591435.1 Acronicta aceris | reverse complement strand
GGTTGTGATTATTCTGTGGAGTAAGAGGGTATAAATGTGTGAGTGGTAAGTGTGAGTGCGCTTTGAGTGTGATGTAACCGGGAACAGGTTAAGCAAAGAGATAAGAGGCGGTAGTGAACATGGGGACTATCAGGCTGTATTAAAATAAAAGGAAGTTCGCAAACTGTCGTCCCATCCCAAGGTAAGACAAAAGAAACACAAAGTTGGAAATAGTGTTCGTTATGAATATGTGTAGTTGTGTTTATGTGTGGCACTGAGGCCACGCCCACGATAAATTTGTGTAAGTATATTTGTGTGTGATAAATGTGCGAATTATGTAACTACTGTCCATAGTCTATTCTGAGTTTGAGTTTATCAAGAGCATGGACTAATCGAGGGCAAGAAGATGATGTGGCACTGTGTTTAGAGTCACATGGTTTATTGTATTTCTTTCCGAACTGCACGCAATTGTAGCAGTCCGTGGCCTTTGAATCCCTTTTTACAGGGCAGTCTTTGTAGAGATGGGTGAGGGACGAGCAGTGGGAACATATGGTTTTGTTTGCCGTACAGTTCTTGCGGGTGTGGCCGAACTGCAGGCATGAGTAGCATTGGAGGAGGGGGGCGTACTCTTCAACATGGACCCGCTGGTGGTCCAAGTTGACTCTCCCCAAGCTGATTAATTTCCTCCAAAGAGGGGGGGACACAAGAAAGACGGCGTTATACAGTTGGTCATTACGGTTCCCCCTTTTGAACCGGAAGACCAAATCATTGGGGCGGGCGGAGAGGATGAGGCCGTTTTGTTCGATTATTATAGTTGAGAGTTCCTCAGATGGAATCTCGATGGGGATTCCCTTGACCACCAGCATGGGTTGAAGTTTCTTAGATTTTTCAGCAGATATGTTATCTGCCTCACTAATCTTTCGAAGAGCCATATCCCTTTCAGAGTCGGTATCAAACTCGACCCGGAGTTTATTGTTCGAGACGAATTTTACATCAGATGGGCAGAAGTTGGTGTCTCGGAAGGTAACCTCCGAGCGGAAGAGTTTGAGAGTGTCTTTAGGGGCGGTCACCTCCTTCTTAGAAGAGACGATGATCGCCGGTTTGGAAGTGGGAATTACGGGGGGGGTGGTTGGAGCTTGGGCTGATCTTTTTGCAGCAGAGGCATAAGACTGGCGGGGGGGTTGAGTAGATGTATGGGGGGAAGAAGGGGTGAGCGTTTTTTTGAGGGCGGCTATTTCAGCCTTCATGACCTTTGTGACCTCAGAGATGATACTCTGTTTAAGGCTGTCCTGGGTTGAAGGGTCAGGGGTGAGAGGTACAGCCGGGGCGGGGGGGGGCAACTTTGAAGGCGACTATCTCGTCAAAGATGCTTAAAATGGTACTTTTATTTTCCCTTTTTAAGCTCTTCCCTTCCGTGATAAGCCTTTTGCAAGCTAGGATTTTGTCAATGACAAAGGTGTGAAAGTCCGTATTCTTGGGTGAGTTGTTGTTGTTAGGGGTGGGGTTGGGGCGTGCCTCCCCAACATTTCCGACCGGTCCCCTATAAAACATATCTGTTGTACTAGGGGAGGTGGGAAGAGAGTCAACAATGGGGTTTATATGGAGGCCAGATGGGAGGTGTGCCTCCTCAGTGGGCCCCTCATAGAAAAAGCCATGGAGCCCTTCCTCATCTGATAAAATCAGAGAGTCAAGGCTCCCGGCGATGTGCTTGGAGGCCATTTTAGGCCGTAACTGGTCGTTAGGAGGCCAAACAGAAGAGTTGGGGCCGTCTTTTTGTGAAAACGGGGGGAGGGGGGACTGACCACGGAAGGGCCAGTCCAGTTCCTAAGATAAAATGAATTAAAAGACAAAACTGTAATAAAAATAAAAAAGGGGGGGGGAGGGGGGGGGGGTGACTAAAGGAATGAAGTTAACAGGGAATATGGCAAAGGGTTCCGGTATAAAAAGTGAGATTTTAAGTGAAAACACGAAGAAGTGCCTGGTGGTGCACTGGAATCCAGGAGTTCGGACTCCGGATGAGATGGGCCTAATAGTAGAATAAGTCTACTATTCAAAAGCAGTGAGATCACTGCCAAGGCTAATCTGGTTAAAAAGTTATATCAAGTTAAAAGAATGACCTCCTTTTTTGAAGTCGGTTAAAAATTTACAATTTAGAAAAAATTGAATAACTCCGCAACCGTGGCAGCTACAAAGGTGGTTGAAGTAGCTACGGATAGCTAAGGATGTGTACTACAAACGTAGATACAAAAATCCAGCGCTGCGTGCCTGTGGAGGCACGTAACGTCGCCCAAAGCTGACGGAGTATTTAAACAAAAATATTAAATTAAATGTTAACGGAAAATGGGATAACTACGTTAATTGTGAAGATAAAAATACAGTTAAAAGTTTTAAATAGACGGAAGGGTATGCCCTATTAAATGGTACCCGCAGATACCACCCGTCTCCAGACCAAGAGGCAGAGAAAGGGGACAAAAGTGGGCAAATGAAAATATTCAGAAAACAGAAGTACGTCAAAGATAAGAGTGCCTAGCTCCGCAACCCTAGTAGTTACGATGGTAGGAATAGTAACCACAGGTAGCTGAGGGTGTACTCTACAAAAGTAGGTACAGAAAACCTATGCTGCGTGCCCGTGGAGGCACGTGAACACACCTAAGGCCGACAGAGTTTGGCACTGAACAAAAATAAAAATGTTAAATTTACTATTAATAAAAGATGCGATAACTAAGTGGAAAATGAAGTTAAAAAAGTTTTGAAAACTGGGAAATGAAGGGGAGGGTATACCCTATACGGTGATATAAACAGATGCCGCCCGTCTCCAACCCAAGAGTCGGAAACGAGGGGCAAATGTGGGCAAGTCAAAATGGCCAGGCACAAATTCGCGCTCAGGGTCAAAGCACCTAACTCCGTAACCCGGATAGTTACGTTGATGGTAAAAGTTGGTAGGTGTAGCTAAAGGTATACACTATAAAGGTAGTTAATCAGAATTAGTGCGTCGTGCCTGTGGGAGCACGTATCTAAAATCAAAGGTGACGGAGTCTGGCGCCAATGTCAAAAATGTACAGTGTTACAAAAAGTGAAATATCTTAGGAACTAATTAACATAAAATTATAAACTAAAAAGCACTAGATAGTCCGATAGATTGTCTATAAGATACACGAATTCGAATGGGGTCTTACCCGATAGGAAGTTCCCCAAAAGTGGCTGTAAAGTTCATAAATGTTCAGAGTGAAAGTTTATGGTGGTTTTGGGGTCCAAGACCCTCGAAACCTGAAGCGGATGGATATATTTTTGGTAAAAGACCATGAGAGGAATCCGAATCCGTTGTCAGAATTGACGTAACTATCACAGAAAACGAGATAGCCGATTACGTCATTTTAGAAAAATGGCTATATCTCCGTCGTTTACATGGCGATGGAAGGCAAACTTATACAGAAGGTGGGGGGGGTTGAGACGATTCTAACGGTATATAAAAAAGCATATGTTACCGCTTTAGATTTCGAGCGCCGGCCGAAAAACTGTTTTTGGGCGTTGCCCGAAGTAGGTATTCCGTGATCCTACTTCAGGGAGACACCTCCGAGTCCACGGCACAACACTGTCACTTCCGCGGCACTGTTACGAATCCATAGACACCAAAACCATGACAATCCGACAAAAATAGCCACTTTCGCGAATTTTACAAACACGCGCGAGTTAAAGTTCGACCGTTCCCGGCGCGATCGAAGCGCAGACTGGTTAGGTTAGGTTAGGTTAGGTTAGGTTAGGTTAGGTTAGGTTAGGTTAGGTTAGGTTAGGTTAGGTTAGGTTAGGTTAGGTTAGGTTAGGTTAGGTTAGGTTAGGTTAGGTTAGGTTAGGTTAGGTTAGGTTAGGTTAGGTTAGGTTAGGTTAGGTTAGGTTAGGTTAGGTTAGGTTAGGTTAGGTTAGGTTAGGTTAGGTTAGGTTAGGTTAGGTTAGGTTAGGTTAGGTTAGGTTAGGTTAGGTTAGGTTAGGTTAGGTTAGGTTAGGTTAGGTTAGGTTAGGTTAGGTTAGGTTAGGTTAGGTTAGGTTAGGTTAGGTTAGGTTAGGTTAGGTTAGGTTAGGTTAGGTTAGGTTAGGTTAGGTTAGGTTAGGTTAGGTTAGGTTAGGTTAGGTTAGGTTAGGTTAGGTTAGGTTAGGTTAGGTTAGGTTAGGTTAGGTTAGGTTAGGTTAGGTTAGGTTAGGTTAGGTTAGGTTAGGTTAGGTTAGGTTAGGTTAGGTTAGGTTAGGTTAGGTTAGGTTAGGTTAGGTTAGGTTAGGTTAGGTTAGGTTAGGTTAGGTTAGGTTAGGTTAGGTTAGGTTAGGTTAGGTTAGGTTAGGTTAGGTTAGGTTAGGTTAGGTTAGGTTAGGTTAGGTTAGGTTAGGTTAGGTTAGGTTAGGTTAGGTTAGGTTAGGTTAGGTTAGGTTAGGTTAGGTTAGGTTAGGTTAGGTTAGGTTAGGTTAGGTTAGGTTAGGTTAGGTTAGGTTAGGTTAGGTTAGGTTAGGTTAGGTTAGGTTAGGTTAGGTTAGGTTAGGTTAGGTTAGGTTAGGTTAGGTTAGGTTAGGTTAGGTTAGGTTAGGTTAGGTTAGGTTAGGTTAGGTTAGGTTAGGTTAGGTTAGGTTAGGTTAGGTTAGGTTAGGTTAGGTTAGGTTAGGTTAGGTTAGGTTAGGTTAGGTTAGGTTAGGTTAGGTTAGGTTAGGTTAGGTTAGGTTAGGTTAGGTTAGGTTAGGTTAGGTTAGGTTAGGTTAGGTTAGGTTAGGTTAGGTTAGGTTAGGTTAGGTTAGGTTAGGTTAGGTTAGGTTAGGTTAGGTTAGGTTAGGTTAGGTTAGGTTAGGTTAGGTTAGGTTAGGTTAGGTTAGGTTAGGTTAGGTTAGGTTAGGTTAGGTTAGGTTAGGTTAGGTTAGGTTAGGTTAGGTTAGGTTAGGTTAGGTTAGGTTAGGTTAGGTTAGGTTAGGTTAGGTTAGGTTAGGTTAGGTTAGGTTAGGTTAGGTTAGGTTAGGTTAGGTTAGGTTAGGTTAGGTTAGGTTAG